>CM069858.1:31678700-31696200 GCA_036172795.1 Pelodytes ibericus
GAGACTTACTGTTTTGGATATTGTTTGCAAAGTCAGTTATTAGTAAATCAACGTCACAGAGGCAACTTCATAAGTGCATATTAATGATATGAAGTACCTCCCCTTTAGATAAACCACTCCTTTGACTGTGGCATCCATTTGATACCTGATATTCTATGTAGCATTGTAAAAAGTGCATTACTCCTGCCAATAGGTATCTCTAGGGCGTGAGTGATGACCCTTTGTTCCACCAGGTAAATACTGGAGGGAGGTGGGGAGAAGAGACATTTTGGACACAGCCATGTGCTTTGCTGAACCCCTCTGACGTTAAGTACACGTTATCCAATTAATACAATGCTATATAGAACATATTTTTTATATATCACAAAGTCTTTTCGTATTCATCTTTACATAATTTATCTGTATTCTCGAACCAAATAAATTCATTGTTGTACTGTTCAGTATTGATGTAATGCCTCAACATTAAAAACATGAAGCAAAGGACCGGCACAGTTCTTGTCGGCCGCTTCATCATGTGAGGTTTTTTTAGCTTATGTAATAGTATAAAATATTTTTCAGATCAAAGTTGTAAAAACATGTTTAAAAAAAATGTTTTTTCATACATCAGTTTTTATTAATTTTCAGCATAGGAAAAAAATGTGGTGGGGGGGGGGACAGAAAATGAAAACGGGGGAAAAAGATTCAGTCAAAGATTGCTGAAAAATACAGCTTCATTACAGTGCACATTAAAGGGAAAGTCTAGTCATCTATATGATCTTGGTGCAACTTGTAGGCACCAAAGCTTGAACTAGACTGTCACTTTCAGTTTTTTTTTTAAAGTTTTTTTTTTTTTCGTTAAAAATTTAAATATATTTAACTATAGAAGTTCTCCACAAGTGGCAGCCCTCGGTACTGCATACATACGGCCGCACCTGTCTATTTTCCCAGCAACCCCTGTGCTGCATCTCCCGTCACCACCCATGCTGTCTTGCCTGTGTGCGTTGGAGATGAACAGGCACACTGAGCTGACAGGAAGACAGCTCAGTGTGCTTTCCCCAACCTCAACTCACC
This sequence comes from Pelodytes ibericus, assembly GCA_036172795.1. Taxonomy (NCBI): domain Eukaryota; kingdom Metazoa; phylum Chordata; class Amphibia; order Anura; family Pelodytidae; genus Pelodytes; species Pelodytes ibericus. Next base: position 31,679,751 of record CM069858.1, read on the forward strand.
ACCTCTGCCTGCTACCGCTGGGTAGCATAGTTTAGGAATGATGCGGGTGACTCTGGGACTGCAAAATCAGGCCACGTAGCGTAATGAAAGTTTCCCATCCTCCAACACCACAACGGAGCCCAATTAGAAAGGCGCCCCTCCCCACCTTTGATGTGAGTGATGTCAGTTTGTGGAGTGAGTGTGTGAGGTACTTATATGGGTGACTGCATTCCCTATCATTCTAAGCCAGCTGGGATTTAGGGGGACTGCACTGCCTATTATTCTCAGCCAAGCTGGGTGTTATTGGGGACTGCACTGCCTATCATGCTTAGCCAAGCTGGCGTTTATGGGGGGACTGCACTGCCTATCATGCTCAGCCAAGCTGGCATGATAGGTAGTGCTGGATGATATGACTGACATTATACAGTGACAGGGCACTAACTTATAATGCTATAATGCTATTTATAAACTAGGATCTCTAGTGTTACATCACTGAAGAGGAAATCATATTCCAATTCTTATTGGCTGCTGCTGGGAAAATAAACTCCCTTAAAAGCCTAAGTGAGCCGGCCATTGAGTGGGCCATCCTGAACCTCTGCAAAAGTACATTTTTATCTCAGTGTAATATCTTCATTTTTTAAGTAATGCAAAATATGAATTTTAAAGTACTTTGAAAGTACTTTAATATGCATTAAAATGTTGAGGAGGCACTATACAGTCCCTTTAATAAACAGTGTAATAAATACAACGTTGCAAAATTTTAAAATAAATTTGACAGAAGAACTGAAAAATGGAAGGAGATGGGGAAGGGGAAAAAAAGAGGGGGGGGGGGGGGGGGTTAAGAGAGTAATTAAGGGATCATGTAAATAAAATGGTTAAAAGGCCTGTGTCTGAAGGTCCTCAACAAACTGGAGCCAATAAAACCACAACTTCCTGTACCATTCCATTTGATTGTCTGATCAAGCAGGGTTGTGCTTTCAACCCTTCAAAACTGTTTCGTCAAAGAGGGGTGGAGGGAGATGTGTTACCCCAGTTGAAGTTGGGCCTTCAGCAAATGTTTGAGAACTGATTTTTTTTTTGTAGAGGGAGATGGAAAGGGAAGTTATGTAGAGTTTTCCTGAACAGCATAGGGTGCGTGGCTGAACAACAACATCAACATACATCAGGACATTCTTGGTTGAATTTATGTATGTTCGAGGGAGTTCTGTATCACTTGAGATAAGAATTTGACATTTGCGGTGTCCTATTTTGGACACTGCAGTAGGGGATAAGGTGATTTGAAGTGCATTTCCTCAACAGCGGACAAATCCTGTCAGGGTGAGCATGTTGATGCCTTGTAACATCAAGTCACAGGAGAAAGTTACTCAAAATTCTGTGTATATGGTGTTTTTGTGGGACTGTCCGTAAGTGGTTAGTGAGCTGCAAGTAATGTAGCAAAATCACCTCCTCACTCTCTCCACACCAAAATTAATGCCTGGTGTCCAAACATCAATGGGAATCCACACAGTAAATCCACAGGAGTAACGTTAAGCTCTCCCATAGAGTAGACAGAAAAAGGGACTAGGTTTATGCCAGGTGGAAAGTCTGGGTTCTGTCCGAGTGGCTTTAACAGTGAAGGATAAGTGGTGAGGTTGTGCAGACATCAATTCATGTGTAGAACAGATAAGGTTGATGATATGAGGTAGGGATCGACCGATATTGATTTTTTAGAGCCGATACCGATACCGATAACCTGTGAACTTTCAGGCCGATAGCCGATAACTTATACCGATATTTCGTGCATTTGAATTTTTTGGGAAAAAAAACAATTTCTACACAAATCTGCTGTTAAATGAACATGTTTATTGTTAACGTTTAGCTTTTTTTGGTAAATCTTTTTCATTGCTAAATAAAAATAAATAATGCAGCAAAACAATGGTGATATGGTCAAATACAACAAATTGGACCACTTTTTTTTTTAAATAAATATCAGTCAAAAGGTAACAAGAACAACAATGTTCAATTGCACATAGTCCATACTTAGATTAAATCTTAGTAAAATGAGCAGCAATGACATAGGCAATTATATCAAAGGGACACTACAGTAAATATAAGCAAGGCATCAAAACAGCTTAATTAACCCCTTAGTGACAAGACATTTTCACCTTGACTTTCCCTTGGTGACAATGGCTGTTTTGACATTTCTAGGGTGTTTGTGTTTAGCTGTAATTTTTTGCTTTCTCACATACAGTACCCACACAAATTATATGTTGTTTTTATCGTCATAAGAAGGGCTTTCATTAGATACCATTATGTTCATCATATCTTATAATTTACTACAAAAAAAATCATAAAATATGATGAAAAATTTAAAAAACCCCACTTTTTCTAACTTTGACCTAAAATATAATTTACACAAATAAAATCATTAAAAAAGATCCCGGCTAAATAGTTTCTAAATGTTGTCCCGAGTTCAAAAATATGCATGTTTCCATATTTTTCGGTATTTTTTTGCGAGTTATGGGGCAAAAACCAAAAATAGTGTTTTTTGTTTTTTTCCTATATTGATCTTTTGACCCCAACCCGAACCCAAAATTTAACCCTAACACTAAATTTAACCCCAACTCTAATCCTTATTATATCCCTTAATATTTTTTAACTTTAATTTAATTTTAACCCTATCCCTTATGCTAAAAAATATTTAATTTTAACCCTATAGGCTAATATAGCTAAATAACCTATTTTTATTTAATTAAATATGTATTTTAATTATTTTCCATTGCAATGCTACTAAACTACCACTAGGGGTAGTCAAGTAGCATATTCAGAGCGACGGAAGTGAAGTTACTTTCACTTCCGAAGCTCAGACCGGCAGAGGACTTAGCCATATTGACGGAGCAGCATGCTCCGTCAATATGGCTCCCCACGATCGCTCCGTGGGGCGATCGTGGGGGTCCCAAAATAGAAATATCGGTGCTGGCTATTGCCTCGATGTCGAGGCAATAGACCAGCACTGTTAAAGCGGTTTTCGCGATCGTTGATCGCGAAAACTGCTTCATTCAAATATTATCGGCATTATCGGTAAAGTTAGATGCCGATACCGATAATTTAGGAAACTGTGAATATCGGCCGATAATATCGGTTAATCCGATAATCGGTCGATCCCTAATATGAGGGGTGGTCCTTTGCTACAGGGTCGTTTTTAACGCGGGGCAAACGGGGCAGCTGCCCTGGGCCCAGTTACTCCTGGGGGCCCAAAGCAGCTGCCCCTTGGGCCCGCATGCCTCGCTTGCCCTCTTCACAGAGCACTGCGCTGCTGAACGTTTTATTTTTTCTAGCAAGCTGCATCTGCTGGATACGGGGGCCTGTAAGAAAAAAACCAACAACATTGACACCGTATATGCAGTGACTGTGTTTCACTCCTCCTTGCAGGAGGGAAGACTGAGGAGACGTCTGGGGACACGGAGCAGCAGCCAGGCAGTAAGTACTGGGGAAAGGGGGTGGAATATAACGAGCATAGTAACTTTAACATATTAATAGAAAACACAATACTGGCATCTTAATGGGCAAATTGGCTGGGGCATCTGAATGGCACAATATTACTGGCATCTTAACCCCTTAACGACAGCCAGGCTTGTCACGGAAAAAACAAGGACTTCGTGACAGGTGACGTGCCTGGAACATCATGCACTAAAAAGATCAAAGAAAGCGATGTAGAGGCATTGAGCAACACTAAAAAAAAAATTGCAAGGGCCCGCTACGATCATTTCCCGGGTGACTGTAGCTGCCATTTTAAAATAGCGGTACCGGCTGCATACTTGCTTAGGAAGCGAACTAAAAGTTCGCTTCCTAAGCATCTCAGGTGTTGCTAAAGTGCCTCACTACCGAAGGCACTAAGCAACACCATAAGGCTCCCCCAGATCCGATGGTCCCATCAGCTCAGCAGAAGGGAGAGCTGTACAGCAGATCAGTGTGATCTATCAGTCAAAAGGCAATATTTGTAGATATTGCCTTTGATAAGTGTTGATCTGCCTCCCTCTCCTCACTATAGTTTTAGTGAGGGAGACAGATCAGATAATGTTTTAAACTAGTTAGCTTTAAACTAATATATATTTTTTAATAAATTAAATATTTAATAAAATATTAACAACCAAGGGCTTTTATAAAAGCCATTTCCAGTGTTTAACCCCTTCCCTGCCACTGATCGCTGTGATCTTACACAGCAGCACATTTTTTGCCGTCTGTGCATTTTTTAGGGGTTAAATTTGTTTACTGTAATTATTTTTTTTTTTTTGGTCACACTCGCTAGGGGTTAATTATACCCACTAGGGGGTTATGTGTATTCCTTTTGAAGCTCTCTGAATGCATATATGATGAGTATCACCATTTCCCTGCCACTGATCACTACACAGCAGAACATTTTTTCTTACTTGTGCATTTGTAGGGGTTAATTTTTTTTTTGTACAGTACTACAAAGGCTCAGTAGATGTTCCTGAACATATTATTATTTGTTATTTGGCAGTGACACATACCAAATTCTGTGAATTTGTGTCCAAAATACAATGTAGTTGGGGGAAAAAAAAAAAACACACACAATAAAATTACTATCACAAACTTTGACAAAGGCTGGTGGTAGAATTGGAACTTTTTGGGGTAAAATACACTGTCTGGCTTTAAAAAAGTCCCAAATGAAACATGGGAGCAGGCTGACTACACGTCAAAATTTCAAGTTGCAAATGCACACACTTTTAGCCCCTAAACCACCCAACAATTCTATGCATGGGTGGTATCCCTGTTGCTGAACACATATTGGGTTGTTGTTTGGCAGTGACACATACCAAAATCTGTAAAGTCATGTCGGAATTCCAATGTATGTGGAACCCCCCCCCCAAAAAAAAAATCACTACCACAATCTTTGGAAAAGGCTGGTGGTAGAATTAGTGCATGGAAAGTGAGAAAATAGCACTATTTGAAATAGTCCAGGTTGTCTACTTTTAAAAAAATATATGGGTTGATGGGGTAAAATACACTGGCTGGCTCCAAATATGTCCAAAATGGCACATGGGTGCATGCTGTTTCCATGTTGGCCTTTTAGCCCCCAAACAACCCAACAAACCTATGCATGGGTGGTATCCTTATACTCCTGTTTAAATCAAATTCAGGAAATTTGTGTGTGTGGGGGGGGGGGGGGTTAGGGGGGGTTACCATATTTTATTTATATTATTATAGGATATGATCAAAATTATGGCATCCAAGGTAAGCCCTCTTGTGCCGATAAAAACAATATATAATTTGTGTGAGTACAGCAAATGACAAAGAAGAAAATTACAGCTAAAAACAAACAGCACAAAAAATTTAAAATAGCCACTGTCCAGAATTTACACAGAATCCGTTCTTCTCAAATGATCTCTAACTGCAGACTCCTCACACCTTATAGAAGCTTCACGTTGCACTGGGAGTTATTTACCAAGGCTATTTCCAAGCATGCCGTGCAGTTCCTCCTCTTCCATTAACATCTTCATGACAATGGACGAGTGCCGACAATGCCTGGCACGTCCTATGGTGAATCAAGCAGTTTTCGCGAGCTTTAACGGTGCTAGTCTATTGCCTCGACATCGAAAGTAACTTCACTTCTGTCGCTCTGAATATGCTACTTGACTGCCCCTAGTGGTAGTTAAGTAGCATAGCAATGTAAAAAATGTTTAATAAATATTAAATTAAATAAAAACTGGTTATATACTTAGATTAGCCTATAGGGTTAAAATTAAATTAAAATATATTAAGGGATGGCATAAAGGTTAGAGTTGGGGTTAAATTTAGTGTTAAGGTTACATTTTGGGTTGGGGTTGGGTTCAAAAGGTCAATATAGGAAAAAAACAAAACACACTACATATTTCTGAACTCGAGACAACATTTAGAAACTATTTAGATGGGGTCTTTTTTTAATGAATGTATTTGTGTAAATTATATTTTAGGCGAAAGTTAGAAAAAGGGGTTTTTGTTTTAAATTGTCATATTTTATGATTTTTTTTTAGTAGTAATTTATACGATATGATGAACATATTGGTATCTAATGAAAGCCCTTCTTATGACGATAAAAACAACATATAATTTGTGTGGGTACAGTATGTGAGAAAGAAGAAAATTGCAGCTAAACACAAACACCCCAGAAATGTCAAAACAGCCATTGTCACCAAGGGAAAGTCAAGGTGAAAATGTCTTGTCACTAAGGGGTTAAAAGGGGTATTTCATTTTTGTCTCTGCTGCACAGCACCTACCTTCACATACTTATCATTCAGGTGTCTTCTTATATACCAGATGTCCCAGAAATCGTAACATTTGATATGTAAAAAATACAAATGCTAAGAAATAATATAAAATATACATAGAAACAAATCTTGAAAAACACAATAATAAAACATCATGACTATCCAGAATAAATAAATGAAATGCTAATGAGCAGATATCATAAGGGGCATATTTCAAAATCTACATATAACCCTTTCAGTGCCATGTTTTTCATATGAAATAGCCATTTCTAGTTGTCATTGTTATTTATATCAATCACATCCTTTCCAATGATTGTTTAAGGCTGGCAGTTGCCATAAATGAGAGTTCTTTTGGATTGCTAGCATGGTTTAGGAAGTGTTTAGATACACAGGGTTTCATCAGTTTTTCTTTATGTTGTTGCAGTGGTCTCACATATACACCTTTACATTTTCTCGTGGTACTCCTTATGTACTGCAAGCTACATGGCTACTGCAATAAATGAGGTGTTACATGTTGAACAATCTTTAATTTTCTATGTGCAACACATGACCTGTGAATGTGACTATTTTCTTATTAGTTTCCTTTGTCTTTCTACAGGCATCTATACACTTGCAAAAACCAGGCTATTGTGTGAGAAAATTAGAGCATATGAGTGCAAAGTGGCATGTGTGTAACTTTTGTTAAGTTTCCAAAAGTTAGGTTAAGTGCTCCCCTAAATACAATCCTGTTTGTCTAGGTAAGAATGTATTTAGGGAGACATTGTTTCAAATTGTGCCAGTGCTTATTACTAATTTTTTTTAATGCCTTTGCTATACTGGACGTGCCCGGCAGGTGTCAGGAACACAGTAGGGGAACTCTATGGCAGGGAGGCAACCCCTTGCGATTGTCACTGACCCAGAAGGTTTGGTCGAGAACAAAAGGCACAAGAGAACCACGAGAGTCCAAGGTACAAAAGTGGTGAGGTAAGCCAAAGTCAGGAAGTTCCAAACGTAAGTGGCAGACAGCAATCAAGCAGGAGGAGTAAACAGAACTTGGCGACGGGGCACTCAGAGGACTAGAAAAGTAGGTGAAACGGGCCGAGGTCAGATACCGGGTGATCACAATATAAAATGAGAATAAACACAGTAAGGAACGTAGAGTGACACACAGTGTACGCTCTACCCCAGTTACAGAACAATATAGCACTGACTGAATTGCAGAAGAGGATTTGATAGGGTTGTCAAGGCTAATTAGCATGAGCCAGGACAGCTACCCTCCTGCATCTGGAGATGCGGGAATGCAATACAGCACTCTTTTAGTGGACTCAGTCTAAAAGAGAAAATGTAGCTACATTTTACCAAACCGCACCATGCTCAAACCTGATACGCCTTCGTAACATCACATGTGACAGTGGGAGCTCTAGCGATATTAAGACCCTGATCGGGTCTCTGCCATTGTGTCCCTGGCTACTGATCAACTTGTGGCCAGGAACAAAAAGTGGCATTTTGGTACTTGCGTCACCTGGGACGCAAGCACCAATTGTCACAAAGGAGTTAATTGTCTAAATATTGCCCTTTTCAGTTAAATAATGATTATGATGATGTGTACTGTGCATTTTCATTTATAACCTGTAACAGTATCTTAATATATACATTTTTCATAACACTTGTCTCTGTGTTTAGTCACACATTCCCTAAAAAGAATAACCCTCCAATGTGTTATTTCTTTCATAGTGGTTAGTTTAATACCCCCAATAATTGCTGTCCAAGGTATGCCAGGATGTCCACCTTGGTCTCTCTCATTTCTTTCCATTCAAAAAATTCCTGTCATCGATACATCTATAGTAGGAGAAAAGATTTGTTCTCCAGCCATGTTCCGAGCAGATGTACGAATCTTCCCACTCAAGTTGTCATTGGTGGGACAAACCTGGTCCCTTGTTTATGTAGGAAGAATCCATTGCAATGCAACGAGAGGCTTCTGCAAGGCGAGAAAAAACCTTGCGCGACAATAGAATTAACATAGAAGAAAATTGTATTTATGGACTGCATTACAAACAATATCCATGCACCTTTATGAAGCCAAATCCCTGAAGAAACCAGTCATGGGGGATATTGTTGTGGACCATTATCAACTGTATTGGTATTTGGAGTACCCAAGTAACTGAGAGCTGCAGTAAATTAGGAGTATATGTATTCATATTGAGTTCACCTGTGTACTGTTACTTTTCACCTTTGCCTGCTGCACTTTGAACATGGCAGCTCTGCAAAGAGAACGCTTTTCATAAAAAGGAATCCAGTAGTGATGTTTCCAGCTTGTTTTTTTATTTAATCTTTATTTATTAAATGTATACGTTTTAGGTAACATAATAAACACATTGGTGTACACAGAATTACATTTGTAGCTTATCTCAACAGATATATAAATAGAAAAGAAAATGGTGTAGAATAATATACATATGCATATAAATTATCAGACCTAGTATGAGGAAAAAGGAAAAATATAGGATTCTCAAGAATATGTTGGTGTCATTCCCAGTTATCAAGCTGCATAACCAAGAAAGCGTCTAGCTAGAAAGTATAAAACAAAATTTACCATGTGCGATAAAAATTTAGAGAATGCCCTCTGCCGGGTAGTCATGGAACATCCCACTGCCAGCGGCGCAGTTGTGTTTCGAAAGAGGTCCTACAAATACTGTGAATTCGATTTAACACAAACACCATAATTACTGCAAACCTTGTAGTGTTAAACATTGATCATGGGTCTCACAATCTAAACATATGTATATACAGTCATAAATTTTAAATATTACTTGGATTATGCTATGGCAGTAAAATTGAAGGAAAAAGAAAGGACGTGTAGCGAAGCAGAAAGGCTACTGAGAGAATAAGTTGAGTACGAGTGAAGGAGATAACAAAAGGATGTAAAAGGGAGAAACAAATGTTGAAAGGAAAAGTGAGTAGAGGAGAAGAGAAGAGAAGAGGAAATGAGCAGTAAGAGGCAGTCTGATATCAGTTAGGAAAATGCAGAGTGAGTGTAAAAGAAGATGGGAAATCAGAGGAGGAACTACAGAGTGGTCCAAGAGAGGATCCACTGGCAACAACGAGAGATTGCTGCAAGAAGGGGGCACTGGGCCTCTAGAAATAGTTTTCTCCAACCCGAGGAGACTCAAATGCCCGAGGTGGGGGGATATATCATATCTTTTTTTTAAATATTTCTGTATCACAAATATGAGCAGTAGCATAGTGCCGCCCGAGCCAAATCTTCTTAATCCAGGGCTCGACAAACCCCGGTCGCCAGGGCGACTAGGAAATCGGACCTTGTGCCCGGTTAGCATGAGCATGGTGTGCTCGTCGCTGGAATTTTTTTTTTTTAACTTTCATTCTTCGGCACGCTTCCTGCACCGCGCTGTAGTGCCCGAGTGCACAGACCAACGTGGACTGAGGCATAAACCATGTGGACTTTAAATGCCCGCCTTTTCTGCAGTCACACCCACGCTGGCCAATCAGCGTGCCGGTGGGCGGTACCAGAGGAAGTGACACGCCCATCTGCCTATCTTATTTCCTTTGTCAACTCTGACCAGCTAGGAGCAGTACTGTCAGGTGCGTGACGTCGTCATGAGCCAGGGAGTGCAGGCTCGCTAAGTAAAACCAATGCCTCACAGTGCCATTGACTGAAAGGGTTAACAGCAGCCCTCTATGCTGTGGTTCCTTCTGTATAAGAAATGTCACCCCTAAATGGCTTACATTCCCCCTAGAGACACCATGCATGGCAGTCTGGGCATTGCAACCACTGTCACTGGTCAGGTTTCTAGCACTTTAGGCCTGTGACTCACTTGTATGTCTGACATTGTGTGTATGTGTGACTTTGTGACTGACAGAGTATCTATGTGTATGCGTGTGTGACTGACTGACTAGGTGTATGCGTGCGTATGTTTGACTGACTGTATATGTATGTGTGTGCTGTTGTCTGGCTCCTAGAATTTTTTGCTGGCTCCTAAAAGTGAGTTAACTTTGTCAAGCCCTGCCTTAATCCCACCTGAAAAGTACAGCTGCCGCATGGCACCCAACCCAGCTTGAAGGGACACAAATTATAACATAAAGGCACGTAAACATTCTGGGACAATGTTAGACAAGGCACAACAGGTGTTAGTTAGGTGGTTCAGTGCTTCTTTTTGAAGGCAAAAGTCTCAGGTTTCAAGAGGAGCCGGCGATCCTTCTCGCTGGTTCGGTTGCACTTGGGGAAGGACCAAGGGTGTGCAGGACTTCTGCAGAGCTGGTGGTATGGTAATGTCCAGGCCAATCGGGAAATATTGCACGTCTGCCAGGTCTTCTATCACCAGTAACTTGTTATTGTTATTCACCGACAGTGGCTGAAAGGGGCCCCATCGGTATCTGATCAACAAGTTGAGGTAAGTAGTTATGGTGGACCATACTCTTCCTCCAGCGCAGAGTTGAGAGCGGGTGATCCTTGAATCTGAAAATGTCAGTGTCTTCGTATCGAGTGCTATGATGCTTAGGAGCTGCCGAAATAATTGCCATCGTCAGACACGGACAGTCTTAACGATCAAGTCTCGTGGGGCATCCTTTGGGGCCTCCGGGCCTTTCTTAACTTTGAATAGGTCATGGACTGTCTGATCCATGCTGGTATGAGCCGTTCGGAGATGTTTAAACAAACCGTGTATGTATGGGCGGAGGGCAGTGGGCTCTACTGCCTCTCGCACTCCAGGTATACTCACGTTCGACTGACGAAGCTTCCCATCTTGCAAGGTGACCCGTCTTGTTAGTGCGTATAGCTGTTGAGCCATCCGCTTGCTATGGTCCGTTATTTTTTGGGCCTCAGCTGATTTCTCCATTGCAGCTACCTCAGATGCCAGCTCTACCAACTTGGTTTTTACCTTCTCCATCTCTGACTTCCAAAGAGCCTGCATTTCAAACAGAATTGCCCAAATTTCATCTTTAGTAGCCAAAGCGTCGCCCAAAGTTGAAGCTGCTGCTACCGGTCTGGGCTCACTTATAGTCGGTACTGTATCGGAATCATCAGAGGAGCATTCAGAGTCAGTATCTCATTAAAAATGGTCCGATATCTGCGGACTTGAGTTTATCTTTGTTCTTGGTCTTTTTTCCCCATCTTGTCTTTGTCCCTCGGGGTTTTGAGGCTTGCCGTTACAGGTGGTTTATTCATGGATTTATCCAGGTTTATGCCTAATTGTCAGGAGCTCCAGGCAAGCATGTCTGCTCTCCTCAGCAGTCAGCTCTGCCCATGTTTCCAGCTTGTTTTAATGTAAGGATGTTAACCAGTTTCTGTAATAAATATCAGTTGTTTTTTTAACCCCTTCATATATATATTGACTGTTTTTGGAATGTTGTGCGTTAGTGACAGACTGTTTTAACACTTCTGAGGTGTTTGTGTTTAGCTTTAATTTTCTTGTTTGTCTGTTGCTGTACCCACACAAATTATATAAAGAAGGAGTCGTGGCATGACACTGAATGCGATCTCCTGGATAGGGAAGACCTGATGGGTCCATTTTGGTGGGTGGGAGAAAACAAAATCAGGCTAAAAGGATTAAAAAAAAATCACTAATAATTGAAGAATTATTGACGTGCTGGGGGAAAATAAAAGGGAAAATAGAACTGGGCAATCACTTACTGGCGGGTCTCCCCATACAGACCATAAGAGCTAATATTGTAGATTTAAGTCTGGAAAGATGGATAAAAAAGGGAATAGAAAAAATTGAAGATTTGTATCTAGGCCCAAATTTAAGATCATTTGATAATCTGTATCAGCAATATGGTATCCCCAGCAAAGAAATCTTTGCATACCTTAGATTAAAATATTTCTTCTCTAAATTCGTCAAGAGGAATATAACACCTAAGATGAAAGAACTAAGTGACTTATTAATAGAGAATGAAAGTAAAAAGGTAGTCTCCAGATGTGTGGCACTTTTGAGAAATTGTAACCCAAATCCTCCAATCTCATCTATTAAAAAATGGAATGAAGAATTAAATATATATATAACGGATAAGGACTGGTGTGATTCATTGGTTAGAACATACAAATCAACTAGATGTCTAAATCTAAGAGAATTACACTACAAAATTATGAATAGGTGGTACCTGACACCAACACTACTCAATAAAATCAATCCACAGAGAGACAAAATGTGCTGGAGATGTGGGGGCCAAAGGGGAGACTTCCTCCATATTTGGTGGAGTTGTCCACCTATCCTATTATTTTGGGGGATGATAAATTCGCAAATACAAAATATTTGGGGTATAGATCTACCCCTGACTCCACAGATACATCTCGTCCATATGACGCACCATCTGAGATAAAAAAACGAAGAAAAGTTAACCTTACATATCTTGCTGGCGGCTAAGCTAGAGATAGCAAGAAGATGGATGTCCATAGAGGTGCCATCTTGGACCCAAGTTAAGACTGAACTACAATACCAATTAAAAATGGAAGCGGGCATAGAAACACAATTTGGCATTAAGGGAAATAAAAATTATAGATGGGAGGAATGGCGGGCGTTGATAACTTGAGATAAATTAGGGGTAAATAGAAGAAATACTTCATGTGAAAAAAATAAAAATTCCGCTCCACCCGGGATTAACGGCAGGGGGGGGGACATCACTGCGTCACAATCTATGTTTGTTTTGTTTAATGTAAGGTTTACCTTTCCCTGATCTAGATTTGGGGAGTATAAATCGGTCATAGACGAGGAAGAGGGAAGGGTTAAATCTGTTTTTTTTAGGAATTTATTAAAAATGTACTACTTAATGTGCAACAATGCACAAGAGAGTACGGATTGAAGATTTAAAGATAATTGTAATAATAAATAAGAAGAAAAGAGAAGGGAAGAAGAAAAAGAGGAAGGAAAATTCTCTGAGTTGGCCAAAGGATGCAATATATAGTGTACCAAACTACATCTGGTGAAGACCAAAATAAAGGAACACTGAACAATTGTCTGATGGCTAAATAAAAAAAGAAAAAAAAAATTTATATATTTTTTATGACAATATTTTGTTCATATCATTTATTTTATTATGAAGAAAAAAAAATAGTAAAATATGGTTAAAATAAAATAAAAAAAAACACACTTTTCCTGACTTTTCTTTGTAAATTCTTTAATGAAGTTCCAAAAGCGAATGAAAAAACTTGCTAAATAGATTCTACTATAGGTCCTGAATTTAGAAATACCCAATATTTATATGGTTTTTGGCATGTTTTAGGTTAATAAATAAAAGTAGTATATAGCGGTTTCAAACCGGTTTGTAACACCGATATCTGTCATGAATCGCTGAATAACACACCCACATGTACACATTTTTATAAAGTAGACATCCCAGGCCATTAAACTTGGGGTATTTTGACACTTTTCATTCAGTCATTTTACCACCAATCTTTGACAAATTTTGGTATAGTAATTTTGTGTGTGTTTTTTCCCCACACAATTTGAACTTTAGGTATGAATTTAAAGGGGTTGTTCTTATTTATTGCCAATCAAAACCCCAATATATGTTCAGCATCTTCCCCTGAGTATAGAGGTACCCCACATGTATAGGTTTGCTAGGTATATGTGCCAGGTACAGTGCAAAATTTAGGATACGGTCATTGCAGCTTTAAAACGTGTATTATGTCATTCTTGTGACTACATTTCCCATTATGCTTAGGCAGCCAAAAGCTACCGTAGCAGAATAGGAAATGTAGTCTATAGTAGGAAGCACAGATTTTTGCTATTCTGCGGCTGCATGGATCATATATCCAGCTGCTGCGGGTCAATGCAAAGCACTGGCCCCACTAGCAGTCTTTTTTTTTTAAATAAAATATCCTTAGAGGACCACAGACAGACATAACATGTCATTGGTCCTCTACAGAATAATTTCTTATTTTTATATAATTTATTATTATTTTTAATTTTTTACCTTTTTTTTTTTTTTTTTTACTCTAACCTTAACCTTAGCACCCTAGGATCAGGGTTTTGATGAACAGCTGCTTTGACAGCTATTAACATCTGGGCGCTGTGAATGGCTGTCACAGTGCCTGGTGTTTCCAGGGGGCATTCAATGGACATGGCTTAAGGGTCACTAGACAGAGCTGATTTATTGAGCAGTGTTCTGCTATGTAAAATGTGAGTATGATATAATGCATAGGTTGCTTTTTTATTTATAGCGCACCTGGTTCATTTGCCCTCTGTATGCTATTCAGAGCTGGGCACAGCACCTAAATATATCAGAAGTCATCTATACTGAGCAGGTGGAGGGAGAGAAGGTTAGAACCCCGTTTCCTTTCCGTCTATAGGAATCCATATCTCTACTGCATAAAATACATAAATATTATCTCAACATGTTTCTTCCATTTCTTTTTTTTTTTTCTTTTCAATTCAAGGTAAGATTTAGAATTATGCATTTTTTTTTTACCTGCCATGATAGATCAAGTATAGAAAAACCATCCCTTGTTTTTGCTCATTTTTCATTGCAAAATTGTTAATAAGTAGAATATTAACATCTATAAACAGCAGTATATTAGCTATTGATGTTGTCTTTAGCAAATCAACTTATATATACATATATGTATGAAAAGAAAGTAATTGCCAATACTTACATCCTACCAACACCTTCATACATTGGAGTTTTATCAGACAGGTTCATAATCTCTAAATTCGTAAGGTGGGCATGCTTCTTTGAACGGTTGAGCTGCTCAATTTGCAGATCAGCAAGCTTCACCTTCTGTTGTGTATCCATTACTTTGGCTTGAAGTTCTGTAAATGCCTGTAATACAAAACAGAAATTAATTTAATACAGGCATGTTTATCAAATTTTGGTTAGTAGGCTTATTTAACTATAAGACATGCACCATTCAAATGGTATTCTGCCTCATTGAAAGAAAATTTGGGAGTTTCCTCCCTTTTTAAAGGAACATTAAATATTGTTTAACCCTCGCTTCCTTGAAGGAAGCAAGAGTTAAACATGACCCAGTACAATTAAGTAAACCTGATGTGTATCTTAATAGATACACGCAGGTTTAATATCGGCTGTGTCTTACATGTGAGACACAGTAGTTCCTGGTTGTTGCATGCTGACGCACAGCTAATCAGAGCGTGGGCTCGCCCCACTCTGACAGAAGAAAGCGAGGGTCTCTCGCTACTAGTGCAGAGAAAGACCCTCATTTTTGCATGGGATTAGTAGCGGGGACCTAGTTAAGGTCCCCCTGCTAATCCCATGCAAAAACGAAGGTCTCTCTCTCTCTCTCTGCACTACCAGAGAGAGCCAGTCACCGACCAGACGGCTGCCTGCTTCCTATGGAAACATGGCAGCTGCTGGTCAGAGGATAAACTGGCGTGTACTATCAAAAGTACACGTGTACTACGTAGCGGCATCTGCAGCTGCCTCTACGCGTTTTGCCAAAGCTTCTATCGCAGCTTCCTCAGAAGAAGACTACTGCCTACCAGCTACTGCCATTTTAGCCTCACTTCGCAAAGCCCCGCCACTGAGACCAGCATCCTGGGGGAGATTTAGTCACTGACTTTATCCCGTCCTCAGAAACGTTCCCCTTAAGGACGATACACCTAGGGGAGAGGCTGCACTAGGGTTCTGTTTTGTCTCACTCTAACAATGTTTGTCTCCAACACTATTTTCTTTTTGTCACATCGATTTGGTACCCATACTTTGTCATCTCTGGTCAAAATTTCTATAACAGACTACACCACGGCTTGACAAATTTATCTGAGTTTTAGGAGCCAGCAAAAAAAAAAATCTAGGAGCACGCAGTAACATAGTCTGTCACATTGGAGGACTAGGGAGAAAGTCCCCACCGTGCACCTTCCACTCCTGAGTGCGAAGCTTGTTACACCTTGTTTTTCTACATATACATACAAAACACACACACATACACATCCAGTCAGTCACATACATGCACACACACACATTTGTGTGTATATGTGTGTGTGACTGGATGTGCTTGTGTTTATATGTGTGTGTGACTGGATGTACATCCCAGGGCATTCAACTTGGGGTATTTTGACACTTTTCATTCAGTAATGTTACCACCAATCTTTGACAAATTTTGGTATAGTAATTTTGTGTGTGTTTTTTTCCCCACACAATTTGAACTTTAGGTATGAATTTAAAAGGGGTTGTTCTATTTTATTGGCCAATCAAGACCCCAATATATGTTCAGCATCTTCCCCTGAGTATAGCGGTACCCCACATGTATAGGTTTGCTAGGTATATGTGCCAGGCAC
>CM069858.1:31703700-31711200 GCA_036172795.1 Pelodytes ibericus
ACACACACACACACACACACACATCCAGTCAGACACCTATATACACACACACACACATCCAGTCAGACACATATATACACACACACACACATCCAGTCAGACACATATATACACACACACACACACACACATCCAGTCAGACACCTATATACACACACACACACACACACACACATCCAGTCAGACACCTATATACACACACACACACACACACACACACACACATCCAGTCAGACACCTATATACACACACACACACACACATCCAGTCAGACACCTATATACACACACACACACACACACACATCCAGTCAGACACCTATATCCACACACACACATCCAGTCAGACACCTATATACACACACACACATCCAGTCAGACACCTATATACACACACACACACACATCCAGTCAGACACCTATATACACACACACACACACACACACACACACACACACTTCCAGTCAGACACCTATATACACACACACACACACACACACACATCCAGTCAGACACCTATATACACACACACACACACACACACACACACACACACACATCCAGTCAGACACATATATACACACACACACACACACACACACACACACACACACATCCAGTCAGACACATATATACACACACACACACACACACACACACACACACACACACATCCAGTCAGACACATATATACACACACACACACACACACACACACACACACACATCCAGTCAGACACCTATATACACACACACACACACACACACACATCCAGTCAGACACCTATACACACACACACACACACACACACACATCCAGTCAGACACCTATACACACACACACACACACACATCCAGTCAGACACCTATATACACACACACACACACACACATCCAGTCAGACACCTATATACACACACACACACACACACATCCAGTCAGACACCTATATACACACACACACATCCAGTCAGACACCTATATATACACACACACACACACACACACACACATCCAGTCAGACACCTATATACACACACACACATCCAGTCAGACACCTATATACACACACACACACACACACACACATCCAGTCAGACACCTATATACACACACACACACACACATCCAGTCAGACACCTATATACACACACACACATCCAGTCAGACACCTATATACACACACACACATCCAGTCAGACACCTATATACACACACACACATCCAGTCAGACACCTATATACACACACACACATCCAGTCAGACACCTATATACACACACACACACATCCAGTCAGACACCTATACACACACACACACATCCAGTCAGACACCTATACACACACACACACATCCAGTCAGACACCTATATACACACACACACATCCAGTCAGACACCTATATACACACACACACATCCAGTCAGACACCTATATACACACACACACATCCAGTCAGACACCTATATACACACACACACATCCAGTCAGACACCTATATACACACACACACATCCAGTCAGACACCTATATACACACACACACATCCAGTCAGACACCTATATACACACACACACATCCAGTCAGACACCTATATACACACACACACATCCAGTCAGACACCTATACACACACACACACACACACACACACACACACACATCCAGTCAGACACCTATATACACACACACACACACACATCCAGTCAGACACCTATATACACACACACACACACACACACATCCAGTCAGACACCTATATACACACACACACACATCCAGTCAGACACCTATATACACACACACACACACATCCAGTCAGACACCTATATACACACACAAAACACATCCAGTAAGAACACACATATACACACACAAAACACATCCAGACACACATATACACACACACACACACACATCCAGTCAGACACCTATATACACACACACACACACACATCCAGTCAGACACCTATATACACACACACACACACACACACACACATCCAGTCAGACACCTATATACACACACACACACACACATCCAGTCAGACACCTATATACACACACACACATCCAGTCAGACACCTATATACACACACACACACACACACACACACACATCCAGTCAGACACCTATATACACACACAAAACACATCCAGTCAGACACACATATATACACACACAAAACACATCCAGTCAGACACATATACAAACACACACAAAGACACATATATATACACACACACACACACACACACACACATCCAGTCAGACACCTATATACACACACAAAACACATCCAGTCAGACACACATATATACACACACAAAACACATCCAGTCAGACACATATACAAACACACACAAAGACACATATATATACACACACACACACACACACACACACACACATCCAAACACATATATACACACACACATACACATCCAGTCAGACACATTTACACACACAAAAACATCCAGTCAGACACATATATACACAAACACATACAAGGCAGCAGGTGTTTTTTATTTATTTTTTTAAGTCATACACATATATACACACACACACACACATACACATCCAGTCAGACGTATATTTACACACACACACAAACACATCCAGTCACACATACGGCAGCAGGGTTTCTTTTTTTTAAAGGAATAATAATTTCTTATTTTTATATAATTTATTATTTTTAAATTTTTTTATTTTTACACACACACACACACACACATCCAGTCAGACACCTATATACACACACCCAGACACCTATATACACACACACACACACACACACACATCCAGTCAGACACATATACACACACACACATCCAGTCAGACACATATACACACACACACATCCAGTCAGACACATATACACACACACACACACACACATCCAGTCAGACACCTATATACACACACACACACACACACACACACATCCAGTCAGACACCTATATACACACACAAAACACATCCAGTCAGACACCTATATACACACACAAAACACATCCAGTCAGACACCTATATACACACACAAAACACATCCAGTCAGACACACATATATACACACACAAAACACATCCAGTCAGACACACACACACACACATCCAGTCAGACACCTATATACACACACACACACACACACACACACACACACACACACATCCAGTCAGACACACACACACACACAAAACACATCCAGTCAGACACACACACACAAAACATCCTAAAAAATGTTAAATAGGTATAAATTTCGCTGGTTTCTAAAAATTAGTTTGACCAGCTTTTAAAGTCTGTAAATATTTGTTTATTATAGATATGCATGTGCAAAGGTGTTCATAAAAATACAATTTTGAAAACCTTTTTAAGCAAGAACGAGTTAAAGATAAAACCCAAGGCTTGACAAATTTAAATTTTGTTTTATAAGCCAGCAAACAAAACAAAAAAAAATCTAGGAGCCAGACAACCACCTATATACACAATCACACACAGAGGCAGACATTTTTCTGATTAAAAAAAAAAAAAGGGAGGCATGATTCAAAGTGTCCCCATCCCTGCTGCTTTACTTGACTGCAGGGGAGGGGATCACTTACTTTTCAGCTTGGTCTGCCAGGCACAGACCATCTTCGAATTCCATCTTCGACGTACGTGGCATGATACCCGGCACTTAGGCTTTGTCGAGCCCTAGTTTCACTTCTTCTTGAGTAAACGTGTCATGCAGTTACGCACCGCCATCAAGTGTGAAACGAGTCCAGAAATGTGATTGCAGTGATCAATTTATCACATGAAAATTAGACGGCAAAGTTAATGTCTTTATACATTGACTTTGCCTCCAATTCACTCCATGTACTTCATATACCGATTGTGAAATACAGAGAGTGATAGGCAAGGAAGGGGAAACTGTGATCAGTTTCCTTCCTTGTTTATGGCGCACATTTTGTTTTTCATAATTTTTCTTTGCAATGCTACAGTTGTTCCCACTAAATATATAAATTATTTTAATATATTAAAGACAGTTAACTCCTGTTGTGGTCTGGGAACATATAATTTTCATTTTAATAACTAGTTAGTTGGGATAAGAGGGTCAGTGCTATGATTTGTACTAGTTGTGTATAATAATATTGGGAAAATCATGGAAACATCTTATTCTTCAAAATGTCCCCACTTTTATATGTATTTTTGAGTACTACGTTGTACAGTTTTTATATGGTATCCAAAGAAAGCTCTAACTGCCCTTTAAAAAACAACATATAACTTGTTAACACACCGTTAAATGACAGAGGAAAGCTGCATTTAAACCACATCAAAATGGACTGCGGTCATTGGCCCAGAAGTGACATTCAAAAAAATTGTAACATGTAGCCATTAAAGAGCGAGTTCCATTTAGCTTATTCTTTGTATGTTGAATATATTCGTAATGTGGGTCAAATTCACTTCTTTTACATTAGTTTTAACCTTGAACATAATTTCACTTGCTATAGCAACAGCAATAAATCTATTAGTTAAAAAAAACTCACGCAGAGAAGCAACACGGTCATAGAAAACCGTAATCAAAAAGGCGCTGCAGAGAAAATGCCAAATTAAATAATTTTCATAATATACATACATTCATAATTCTATATTAAGTTTGTTCACAAGTGAATAAAGCCTCATGCTAAAAAGTATACACACACACACACATATACAGTATCTCACAAAAGTGAGTACACCCCTCACATTTTTGTGAATATTTTATTATATCTTTTCATGTGACAACACTGAAGAAATGACACTCTGCTACAATATAAAGTGTACAGCCTGTGTAACAGTGTAAATTTGCTGTCCCCTCAAAATAATTCCACACACAGCCATTAATGTCTAAACCGTTGGCAACAAAAATGAGTACACCCCACAGACTCAACATGATTTTCCAGCACTGCCTTAACCCTCATGGGAATGGAGTTCACCAGAGATTCACAGGTTGCCACTGGTGTACTCTTCCACTTCTCCATGACAACATTACGGAGCTAGTGGTTGTTAGTGACCTTGCGCTCGGCCCACCTGCTGTTTGAAGATGCACCACAGATGCTCAATAGGGTTTAGGTCTAGAGACATGCTTGGCCAGTCCATCACCTTTACCTACAGCTTCTTTAGCAAGGCAGTGGTCATCTTGGAGGGGTGTTTTGGGTCGTTATCATATTGGAATACTGGCCTGTGGCTCAGTCTCCGTAGGGAGGGGATCATGCTCTGCTTCAGTAGGTCACAGTACATGGTGGCATTCATGGTTCCCACAATAAACGCTATCTGTATGCCGGCAGCGCTCCTGCAGGCCCAGACCATGACACTCCCACCCCCATCCTTGACTGTAGGCAAGACACGCTTGTCTTTGTACTGCCACACACGCTTCACACCATCTGAACCAAATAAGTTTATCTTGGTCTCATTCCACCACTTGCCATGGTTCCAGTAATCCATGTCCTTAGTCAGCCTGCAAACAGTTTGCTGAAGACAAGCATTCTTGTGCATCATCTTTAGAGAAGACTTCCTTTTGGTACAACAGCTATGCAGACCAATTTGATGCAGTGTGCAGCGTTTGGTCTGAGCACTGACACTGACAGCAATGCTGGCAGCACTCGTAGATCTATTTCCCCAAATCAACCTCTGGATACAACGCTGAGCAGGTGCAATCAACTTCTTTGTTCGACCATGGCGAGGCCTGTTCTGAGTGGAACCTGTCCTGTGAAACCGCTGTATGGTCTTGCTCCCCATGTTGCAGCTCAGTTTCAGGGTCTTGACAATCTTCTTATAGCCTAGGCCAGGGCTTGACAAATTTACTTTCGTTTTAGGAGCCAGAACAAATATCTAGGAGCCAGACAAAGGCACATTCACGAAAACATACACACAGAGACAGGTCAGTCACAAACACACAGTCACATACACAAACAAATACAGACCGTCACATACAAAACACACAGAGACAGTACATAAATACATAGACACACACTGTTACATAAATACACACAGAGACAGTCACATATACACGCACATACACAGCGATAGTCATATACATACAAAAACCAGACAAGGACAGTAATTCTATCACTTGCTCCAGCAAGGTCAGGCATGGACCGTCTTCACGCTGTTGGTGAGCGGTAGGATGTCACGTGACACCCACCTCTCTGACACTACAGTCCAAGGGGGCAGAGCAGGAAGTATGTGCAGCGGACACTCCGCCTCCTCACACTGCAATCACTTTCTTTTAATAATTAGGTGTACTCCCTGCTCTGCCCCCTCGAGCTGTAGAGTCGGGGACTACATGGGGACCCTCGTGCTGCAATCCTTTTCTTTTCATAGCTATTTGTATTTTTTTTGTATCGCAGTGCTAGGGTCTGGGTTTGTCGACCTGGGTTTGTCGAGCCCTGCCCTATGCCACCTTTATATTAAACAATTCTTTTTTTCAGATTCTCAGAGAGTTCTTTTCCAAAAGGTGGCATGTTGTACTTCCAGTGAGCAGTATGAGAGAGTGTGAGAGCGAAAACACCAAATTTAACACACCTCAGACCTTGTAACACTAATGAGTCACATGACACTGGGGAGGGAAAATGGTTAATTGGGCCATTTCCACTTAGGGGTGTACTCACTTTTGTTGCCAACGGTTTAGACATCAATGGCTGTGTGTTGAGTTATTTTGAGGGTGCAGCAAATTTATACTGTTATATAGGCTGTACACTTACTACTTTACATTGTAGCAGAGTGTAATTTCCTCAGTGTTGTCACATGGAAAGATATAATAAAATATTTCCAAAACTGTGAGGGGTGTAGTCACATTTGTGAGATACTGTATATAATTTCATAGTTGCCAACTGTCCCGTTTTTGCCGGGACAGACCCGTGAAAACCAAGATTGTTCTGGGGAATTCCTATCCTGACCACACGTGACATGCGCAGCTCAGTCTATGTGAGCTGAGCTCACAGCAGCCTACTTTATAAAGATATATCACACACGTCTGCTGGAAGCTCAGCTCACACAGGCTGAACTGCGCGGGTGACTTTTTTTTTCCTTTTAAAGTTTAATTCAAAACAAACACACCTGTTGCCGGTGCACGGAGGAGACATGGAGCAGGTGAGAACTGGGGAAGGGGGCGCATATTAATTTGCAATCTGGCTGTGGAATATTAATAGGAAAATTGACTGTGGCCAAAGTGATGCTGTGGCATGTTCGTTGGGGCAAAATAACATGTACTTTGAGGCAAAATGACACTGTGGCGTGTTCTGCAGGAGCAGTTCAATGGGGCAAAGTTACACTGTGTTATGTTCTGGGGGGCAAATTGACACTGTGGCATGCCAAAATGTGTGGGTGGCAAGTGCTGTGTTAAGTTCTTTAGGTATAATGTGGGTGCAGAGGACGGGATAAAAATAAGAAATTAACAATTTTTCAATAACATATAAAATAGTTGAATATTTAAACATTCTTATAAGTATAACTGCAACTAGTTATATACATATACTTGGGGTCC
>CM069858.1:31716200-31718700 GCA_036172795.1 Pelodytes ibericus
AGGCATATATATATATATATATATATATATATACCGTATTTGCTCGATTATAAGACGACCCCCCAAACTTTGTATATTCCTTTAGGAAAAAAACTAAAAGCCTGAATATAAGACTACCCTATAGGAAAAAAAGTTTAACTTGTATATATGTAAATTGCTTTTTAATATTTAATAAAAAATTGATATTATACAAATGCATTTCTTGTTTTTATTTCCTTTTATGTGCCAATGCGGCCTCTCTCCCCCTCCCCCAGCTGTCTGTGTCTCTATATACCGTATTTGCTCGATTATAAGACGTTTTTTTTTCAGAAATTTTTTTCTGAAAATTGCCCCTCGTCTTATAATCGAGGTCTTCTTATAATCTGACCTCAAATTGAGGTCAGATTATAAGACATGGATCCAGGTCCCCAGCAGAGCTGCAGGGGACCTGGATCCCCCTCTCTAGCAGCAGGGGATGTCTGCACGATGAGCGCAGACTCCCCTGCTTCCGCCCGGCACGACCGCCGGGGCTTCTATGAAGAAGCCGGGAACTTCCGCTTTCGTCACAGAAGTCCGCGAGCGTGCCGGGCGGCAGCAGGGGAGTCTGCGCTCATCGCGCAGACATCCTCTGCTGCCCCACTAGGCACCAGGGAGAATTGGGCAGCTGGGGATGTCTGCACGTATCGTGCAGACATCCCCCGGCTGCCCCCACTAGCCACCAGGGTTTCTATTTACATGTTAGGGGGAGGGAGGGGGCAGAGAGACAGGGGGAGGGATGGGGGGCAGAACAACAAGAGGAGAGAGGGGGGAAGAGACAGAGCAACAAGGGGAGGGGGGAAGAGACAGACCAACAAAGGGGGGACAGAGCAACAAGGGGAGGGGGCAGAGAGAAACAAGAGGAGGGGGCAGAGAGAAACGAGGGGGGGAGTCAAAGGGAGGGGGAGAGAGACAAAGCTGGGGGCAAAGGAAAGAGAGAGGCACCATTGTCACATAAAAAGGAAATAAAAACAAGAAATGCATTTTTTTATATAATTTTTTTATTAAAAAAGCAATTTACATGTGAATATATACAAATTTAACTTTTTTCCTATAGGGTAGTCTTATATTCAGGCTTTTAGTTTTTTTCCTAAAGGAATATCCAAAGTTTGGGGGGTCGTCTTATAATCAGGGTCGTCTTATAATCGAGCAAATACGGTATATATACACACACACACAGGCATATATATATATATATATATATATACACACACACACACACACACAGAGATATATATACACACACAGATATATATATATATATACACACACACAGATATATATATATATATACACACACACACAGATATATATATATATATATACACACACACACACACACAGATATATATATATATATATATACACACACACACATATATATATATATACACACACACACAGACATATCTATATATATACACACACACACACAGGCAT
The DNA here is from genome assembly GCA_036172795.1 of Pelodytes ibericus. Taxonomy (NCBI): domain Eukaryota; kingdom Metazoa; phylum Chordata; class Amphibia; order Anura; family Pelodytidae; genus Pelodytes; species Pelodytes ibericus. The sequence goes on from CM069858.1 coordinate 31,717,656, forward strand.
ATATATATACACACAAAGAGGCATATATTTATATATACACACACACACACAGGTGTATATAAAATCCAAAATGTGATGCACTCAGCTATAGACAATCATAGATATGAATGGCCCGTGTGCTGTGCAGCTAAAGTACACACAAATCCAAAAGAAAGCACGCACTCACAGGACTTATGCAAGAAAAAAAGTCACAAAAACATGGTATTCACATGAGCATATAATCAACGTTTTGGTCCACACCGTGGACCTTTATCAAGACAATGTGACATGGAACATGAGCAAACATATATAGGGGAGAGGAGAGGCTAAATTACTTACCCCACCAGCATGCGTTACCCCCCGTGATGGCGGAAAACCACTGACCGAAAATCCATGTGGGTGTGTGTAAAAGGGCAGTGAGCAGGACGCGTTGTCAAGGCAACGTGTATAGTAAGCAAAACTGCTGTCATTCAAGCCTGCTAATCCGACATAGGGTAATGAGGAGGCTGTATAAACCGAAAGAAGCTGAAAGCCTAACGTCGTGTAAGCCATGTCTAAGTTATGAATGGATAAACCGAACAGGCTTTTCCGTATATAGAAATACGAATGAGTAAAGCCGAATGACGGTCGGATAAGGAGAAGCATACGCATGAATGAGCCAGGTGTGAATAAAAGCATATTGAGACACCAAACACAGATAGATGGAACGACTACAGAGAAATAGAAAGGATACATTGTCCCACTACATGCTACCCACATTATACACAAAATATATAGGACACCACAAAGACATACAGAAAGAAAAATAGAATAAAGAAACCTAAAAAAGGCAGACAAAAAAAAAAGGGTTATATGTGACAAAGCTGGGAGACACTACGATGCAATGTTAGCGTCTGGGTAGAAATGGCCAAAGTGCCACCTGTTCATTCAGTCCCCTCGGGGAGATAGTGTCCAAAGTACGAATCCAGTATGCTTCCCTTTTCAACAATATTCTGGCGCGGTCTCCGCCACGACGAGGTACCGGGATGTGGTCAATTGCAATGAACCTAAGCTGCGTAAGTCTATG